>BMAO01002172.1:0-17762 GCA_019973975.1 Trichonephila clavata | reverse complement strand
TTGTTAGAATTCCAGATTTTTAAGCATATTCATCTCTAGGTCAGTTTCATAAAATGTTATGGTTTGTTATGTGTTTAATGGGTGTGTTCAGAAGCACTTATTTATGCAAGCAACAATTTTTCCAATGAAAAATAGCAAAAGCACAAAGTTAATCAACCAACATTTATCAACAATTTTAAAAATTGGATCAGCTCAATATGTTCAACCAAATTTCCTTGACTTGCTTTTTGAAAAATGATGTCAAATATTGTCTAAAAAAGTAATATTGAACTGTATTTTTTATTATAACTTATTTCTGTTTTTTATTTTTAAAAAAAAGATAGAATATTCATATTTTATGTTTAAAAAATAACATGAAATATAAAACTTCCATGTATGTATAATGTTACATTTAGCTTGACATTGACTCTTATAAATACTTAATATAATCATGCTGTGTGGTAGTGTATTGTGCTTCCATGCCATCTGGGGTTCAAATCCTGAGCTACGCAAAATTGATGCAGCCTTTCATCCCTTCAGTGGGTCGATAAATTATTACTAGGCTTACTTGGGAACTAAACACTGGGGTTTTTGCATCAGACTGACCACTTGACTGAAATATCTGCAAATGCACCCCTGCGTCTAAGGTCACGTAAACTGAGATAGACACAGTAAACCTTGGCCCTTATGTACTGTTGTGCCACTGAGTTCAGTTAATAATAATAATTCTGAAAATCATATTTTATTAATTTTTGTTACATTTAAAACATGCACCCCCCCCCCAATTTGATATAAAATAGATCATGTGACCTGTAATATCATATGAGTTTGACATGCCTGATATACTTGATGGCTATTGCTTGGTTGTAGATTTTATGTCAGCTTCTAACTTGGTTGTTAACTTCTGTATGTGTAGTAATTTTTTTTATAAGTTTAATTAATGTAAAAGTTAGTTCACTCTATATATTATAAAAATATCTTTATTATAATGCCTGAACTACTTGTATGTGCCTTTAAATTTACATAAGTGTATTTTATAAATCAAGTTAATACACATGTAAAATATATATGTGTATATATTCTTTTTTAGATATTTGCATATTTTTGTTTTACCAAATTTAAAATGTTTATGTGTTATTTCAAGTTTTTTTCCCCTTGAAATGTCATACAGGTATTTTAAAAATCCTTGAAATTTCAACCATGCATAATTGTTCCCTTTTCCATTTTCAAAAGTTTGCAGATTTGTAATGACATACATTATATTGTGCTCGTAACACACCGTTTTTAACATTCACTCTCCATATCCATAAAAACAAACTTATAACTTTCAGTATTTAATATTTTTTTTTCTAAATTATGGGCTTGGTGGTTTTTATAAAATATTTTTATTATGTATTACTGGTGTATATTATCATTACTGAAATGGTAAGTTCTGGTAGTAGTATATATTGGTAGTAGTATATATTGTTAATTGGTAGTAGTATATATTGGTGTTGTATAATTGGTAGTAGTATATATTGTTGGTATCTGGACTAAACACTATCGAAAAATTTTTTGTTGGTAGCTGGATTAAAAAATTAATTGATTTCAAACTAACTTTAAAAATGTTTTCAAATGCCTTCAATAGACTGTGCTTTGCTTAAAGAAAAATTCCTTTAAAAATAAATGATTAAAAATCACATTTTACTTTTAAAAACAGAATTTGTTTTATTCGAATTAATTTTAAGTTATGTCAGAATTTTGTTTCAAAATATCGTAATATATGGTATTACAAGCTTTTGATTTCTTCAATACGTGGTGCTTTGCTTAAAGAATAATTCCTTTAAAAATAAATTATTAAAAATAATATTTTATTTTAAAAAAAAAGAACTTGTATTCGAAATTAACTTTAAGTTATGTTAGAAATTTGTTTAAAGAAATTTTTAATATAATTACTAATATAATAGTATTACAAGCTTTTCGTATTTGCATGATATAGTTTGTAAAAAAAGAAAATGTTATTCCCTCAATATTAGTGTTGTTTGTGCAAAATCAGAGTGAGAGACCCGAGACAAATAACACAGACACGCATATAGTAAACTATTTTTATTTCATAAACTAACTTATTACAATAAATATTGTATTACATATAATAAACAAAAGAAGATACAAGCACTATGAATTTACATTTCAATAGAAACATTTCCGTAGGCTAAACATTCAAATTGGTTAACCAAATACATTTTATCGTAGAAACTACTTAAGCTTATTTTATTTTGTTTTATTGTTGATATGATGTGATTTTTTGAAATTATGCTTGATTGCTTACTTTTTATCAAGTGATCGTTTTTTAATACATTTAAATACATATCATGGTGTAAAATATTTTGCACAACAGTTTTCTTAGTTCCTTTTGCAGTTTTCTTATTTTCTTTTCCAAATATATAAGAATACATCTTTGGTCGTAGGGCACAAAATTCCGTTATAGGAATACCTTTGGTTTCATCCTTTAGATATCCCAATAAGGATTGATATTTTTTCGAATAATACCGATGAGATGCATTATAATTGGAAAAGTCTACTAGATTTTCGAATTTATTAGCCAAATCATCGTAAACATCTTCAGTCCATATTTCTAAACTTAATGAATCAGTATCTGTGTACAATAAGTTTACATTTTCTTGGTAAACAGGTTTCAAAATATCATAATATAATGTAAACATATATAGCTTACTTAACTCTAGCACTGAAAAACCTACATATATAGGTTGATTTAAATAAAGGTTGGATTTTAAAAGCTTAAATAAGGCACAATGCTCATTTATAATTGAAAAACTCTCTAAGTTGCAATCTGCTAAATATTTTTTACATTGTTTTTCATTTAATGCTACTTTTATATTACTATGTTTTCTGATGTTCATGCAAGTGCGACCGAAAAATGCGTTATTCATTAGCTTAAAAAAATCCTTATCGGAATTATTTGTCGCATTCTTTCTTTTATCGTTATTAAACATTACATAGGATTTTAACCAGTTAGACTGTTTAAATCTAATTATTTTATGAGTTTTTTTAATTTTTAACCCATGTTTAATATAAAATTGTAAGTTTAAATAATGAACTACATAGTTTTTTTTCTCATTGAATGTATTTAAAAGTTTCTTATTTTTTTCATTAATTTTTATATTAAGTTTTTCACAAATTTTCTTTTGATAAGGGGAAAGCATATCATACATAATTGATTCATGTTGAGGAGCCATGGGAAAGCTATTATGTTTTGAATGAAGCTCGGGTGGATAAAAAAGATCTACTTCTAATATATAACCAACATTTGAATCGGAGCTTACTGACATTAAATCGAATTTATCGATTTCTTTTTGATTCAAAAATCGAAATTCTGACTCAGGTAAGTTGTAAAATGCCATAGCAGTCCCATACAAATTATTTACATCTAATGATATTACGAATTTAGATGGTGACATTTCATCAAAATTATCTAGATATTTATTGTTTGCCTTCGAATAACGCTTTGACACTAGTCACATTCCTCCACGAATTCCTAATTCTAACATTAAGTACATATTTATGTCAGTTAGTAATTTTAAAGTAACATTCGTTTTCTTAATTCCAGCACTCCATGTTAAACTAGGAGTTGTATAGAAATGAACAGGATCTAACTCAAAATAATCCATACTTAATGTCCGAAAATTTTAAAAAATTCCGCAAGTAAAACAACATCTGTATCCAAATATAATTTTAAATAATCTTTAAAACTTTGACATTGAAATTTAGAAAATATAAATTTTGCAAATTGATATTCCTCCTCTGATATATTTTCATTTGTTATATTATTGAAAAAAGCATTTTTAGGAGGAAGTTTTTTCTCTCTTAATGTATTAAAAGAATCAAAATAACTGTATGGAAATACACCTTTACGTAATAAATATTTCCTGCGTGTATATGAAGAAAAAAAGGAATTAAATATAGGAAAGTTATAGTTACTTTGCTTTAGGTTTTCTATTAGTGTACTTAGTTTAGATGGAAGGAATACAAAGCTATCAAGAAATACTAAATTATCAATACTAAACGTCATGCACTTTTGAGATTTTACAGGAATAATTTTCAATTTCTTTGCTAAGTTACTAGAAATTTCTTTCAGAATCAAATGGGAATCATACCCTGATAAATTATGCATTACTACTGGTAGGAACTGAGTTACTTTATAATTTAAGTTACATCCTTGACAAACGTTTCCTAATAGTTTTCCAGTAAAATGATCATGATTTCTTACCTTAATACATCCTTTTGAAAAAAAATTTCCTCATAGATGACATTTATTCTGAGATATTATCTCGTTTTTTTTTCGTGGGAATATTTATCTCCATATATTTTAAAACTGCTTCGGAAATAGTTTGTAAACTTAATACTAAATTTGAAATGACATCTGTACCGGTGTAAAACTTGTGGTAAACTATGTTTTTTCTGTCATCAATAAGTAAGATAGAGTATGCCGCAGGACGATGTATTTCAGTTTGCATGGAAAAGGACTCATCATTATAGGGCTCAGCAGAAAAAACTTTTTCAGTAAAACTTTCAATGTCAGCATACACACAAAATTTGTGAAAAAACATTTTCTGGAAAGAATTGAATTTCAAATATTTTTGGTAATTACTAGGTAATGTAATTTTTTGAGGTTCATTATGTAAACATCTTTTCATATGAGCATCCAATGAACTTTGACGGGCAAATCCTGTTAAACAATTCTTACAAAATTTATGTATACCACGTTGAGTGTGTAGCAGTTTATTAAAATTTTTTATTAGATAATAATGATTTTTATAAAGTAAGAGATTTATTTCTTTATAAATATTCAGCTTACTTCTATATATAGGAAAAACTTCCTTTTCATAACCAAAAACATTTATTGTAATTTGATTTCTTTTTTCAAATTTTGCTATATCACTCACTTTAACAGGAAACGTTAAAAAATTAAATGATAGATATTTTAAATATTTTTTGTATGTTGATTCTAATGATTTATTGTATTTTTGAGGGAAAAGCCCTGCCAAAACCGAATATAGAAAGCACATATTATTTTCACACCGAACATTGAGCAAAGATTTTTTATTTTTTAAAATTTGTGGTAAATTAATCTGCTTACATCCGCCTCTTATTTCATTATAATATCCTACATGTAATTCAATAAAATCGATGCTTTTTACTGACCACCCAGACCCAAAATTTTAAAAAATCCTCATTTTTTTTCAAAATTTTTGTAATTGAAGAATTGATTTTCTCATCGAGTTCATGTATTCATAACAATCTTTCTGTATTTGAGTTAAAATAAAAGCTATGATTAATTAACTCATCATCTTTTCTTTTCTCAAAAGTAATATGAAGAGAAATAAAAAATCTTAATCTAACATTCCTTTCTTTTAATACATTACAAATTTCTTTTTTTGAATCATTTAATGCAATTATAGGATCAACAGTTTCAGATAGGTTTTTCCGATATGAATTAACGAAATTTCTAAATGCTTGAGACTTTAAGTAAAACATTTTTATTACATAAATTTTAATTAAAATGAAACTCTGAATAAAACTAGAACAAAGTAAGTCTGAATAAATTCTTCTAGCTATCTATATCTTTATATATAATTCATTTTATGCAATAACATATTTATAGATTAGCAACACATACACACAGATATATATATAAAGTAAGTCTGAATAAATTTTTCTAGCTATCTATATCTCTCTATATAATTCATTTTATGCAATAACGTATTTATAGATTAGCAACACATACACACACACATATATATATATATATAAACAATATAAAAACTTCTTCACTTTGAATATTTTTTTACATGTTTTTCTAACAAATTTATTCTTTCTACAAGATTTTTTAATTCCCCAAGGGGGATGTTTATAAATTTTTTCCGAGAAGAATCAATTTCTTTTTTTGAAAAGCTTATATAGAAGGACTTACGAAAAGATTTTATTTCTGCAGCGAACCCACTGCCTATGTATACGGAGAGCGGGGGTATCTCTTCTGCAAGTCTCAAGTCCTTGCTTATGACATAGTCATATTTTTCTTCTTCTTTTGATGCTCCAAAGCTTTCTATTGCTCTGGGAGAGTTTGCTTCAAAGCTCCAAGGTCTTCTATTTTTTTTGCTGCCGAAGAGGCTATTTCTATCATCATCATTTATTGATTCTGAAAATAAAGATAATTCAAAATATAAAATTTCATATGAAAGATTTAACTATTTATGCATGCATTTTTTAAAACGTTCCAAAAACACTTCATGCATTAGAAAAGAAAAGAAAAAAAAAATAGGAAAATTAAAAAATGTTACTTAGATTCAAAATATAATATTAAAATACACTTTGTAAGAATATTAAATAAGCAAAATAATTCAATATAAGGTTTACTTACCAACATCGGATTCACTTTCGGATCTTACCAATCTTTTTTTCGCCGGTTTATGTTTTATGGAATCTGGAAGGCAAGTTAAAATAAATAAAGTGGATATCAAAAAATAAAATACAATTTTTTTAATTATAAATGCATTTTTTTTATAGTTTTCTCTTAATCAGCGTTTTCATTAGTTATTTTATTTTATGAGTTATAATTTGTTAAACTAAATTAGACAAATGTACTTAGTTCTTAAGTATTTGTCTTGAAAATATCGTTAAGAAGTAACAATTTGCTTAATTATTCTTTAGCAATTCTATAGCTTAGAAAATCCGACCAAAATTAAAAATATAAAATATATTAAATTTAGTTAATGCATGCATTTATTTTAAAAATTTATCTAATTATTATAAATATTTATTTAATAGCTGGATAGCTTTTCATTTTCAGAAATATCAAGCTTCCTTTTTTTAGAATCACCTTCAAGAACTATAAATGAAGAGAAAAAAAAATATTTTACCTATACTTTAATTAGTAATTATTTTCTTTAACGCAAATTTATGAAAATAGAATGTAGTTAGTTAAATATCTTACTTGATAAAGACATTGGTGAAAAGGAGTATCAAATAATCTTTGTAAGTCAGAGTTCTCTGTCGACTAATTCCTAAAGAAAATTTTTAACAGTATATAAATATCTTTTTACATTTCATCTAACTTAAAACAATGCATGAGATAAAATTGCTCAGAGTATTTCTTACCTCTAACTTTAGGCTTCCTTCGTGCAGGCAAACAGTTTTTCTCGATATGTGAGTGTGAATGTATCCTGAGTATTTAAACCCAACATGATGAAGGCCATTTGTTAAAAGTAGTTTCTATAAATGGTTTTTGAACTCGATAAAATGTAAATTATTTAAATTATTACGTAGGAGTTGTCGTAGGAGAAGTCTTTAACTTTCAAAGGGTAAATTCTAATAATCAGTCCATTTACGGAGATATAGTCAGGAGGGTTAAGTGGGAGATAAGAAGTTATAACCTCTTTCAAGGATCCTTGGTTAAGAGGCTGTTTTTGAAGAGATGCAGTGCAACAATTAAAATAGCGAAGAAACAATCTGATTATGAATATTATAAAGGGAGTAAAGAGCAAAGAGTTTAAGTGTGGTAGAAAAAACATAACACCCTCTCGAGGCTAAACTCCTTACACTTCAAGGATCTTTTTGAAAGATACAAAGTATAAAAATTAAAATAACAAAAAAACAATCCGATTAGGGATATGAAAAAATTAATTTCTCTACTCACTTAAACTTCTTTTAAACGTGTTGAGAATGATTAAAAAAAATTTTGAGAAGTATTGCTAGCATCACTATATGTATAAATAAATTGTAATAAGAGAAAATATGTTTAATTTATGAGTCTAATATTGAAAAAATGGATTTTAGAGCACAGTTCTTATACATGTAAAATAAGAAACAAAAATAAGACAAACATTTTGTAACATTTCTAATAATTTTTATTGTTTTCCTTTTCAATTACAATTCACTTTTTTGTTACATTTAATCAGATGTTCTACACAGCATACATTACATAAGACTCATTATAAAAAAGCATACATTAAATACAGTGTAAATGAAATATTATTTCGTCGTCGCTTAACACATGAAAATAAGCAAACTTCGCTTCAAAATTAGGAGAATCAGGAACATCGCTCCAGGATATTTGCTTCGATGGCTCTAGAATATTTTCAAATAAAACCTTGAGTGATGAATACACTCTGAATTTCTCGGTAGGATTGCATCTTGTTAATTGACAAAAACCAAATCGCTTCTTTTCTGTTTGTTCTTCATGAAGAAATCGTACTATTTCAGAGTTAGTCAAAATTTTGAAATAGACTATTTTTAAAGGCTCATCAGTATTTCGATGAATGTGAACACTTTCTATGCAACTCACAATATCCACATAAAGCGCGTTGTGAATATAAAAGTATTCACGCTCACAAAATGGATCTGTGATTATATATCCAAACTTCTCCATGGCTAGCGTTGATCTGAATCTGTAAATGCTGTTTTGATTCTGATATTTTGTTCATACTACGACTGCTGGCAGCGAATCTTTCTTCTTGAAATATTTTAAACTTTCCGTAATTTTATCGATGTTTCCAGAAATCATTGCAGAATGTATTTCTGAGTGTCTAAATAATTCATCTTTATTTTTTTTCCTATTATTTCTTATTATTTTTATTTTTTATTGTTGCACTTTGAAACGATTGACAATACTGATTGGAAGATTTAATAGTTGAATGATTTGCTAATTTAAATTGTGTATGCAGGAAACATGTCACGATTCGTTCATTTTCACAAACATTTGTTTCTGTTAATTTAAAAATAGGTAATCCACGATGTGTATGCCAGAGAAAATACAAACAAAAAAGTCCACATGACGTAGTTCTGGGATGTTGTAAAACTTTGGAATTCCATTCAAGTCGGGCAGAATTTTGATCTATGAATTTTTTAATCTTCCCTATTGAATAGGTTCCGTAAGAACAAAAGAAGATACAAGTTTGATTGTTATCAAAATACATAGCTTGCCAATGTTGACCTGTATTCATAGATGAATCTGTATTCACGATAAATGACTGGTAATGACCTCGCCTTTCAGGAAGGATATCACTTGCAAACACTCCACCAAAGGTTCTCTTAATTTTATAATCACTATGTGCTAATCTTAACAATGTTTGAGTGTCCATAATGCTTAATATTTTAATAGTCAGTGAATATGTTTCTGCTTTTATCGATTTCAATAAGTGATTGCATTTCCATATAAACTAATAATGTGAGTGTTTCCAGAAGGTCTTCATCAAATTTTAAATGAACTGATATGTCCCCGCTTCGAGCTACATTCATAAATGGATCACTTGCAGAAAAATCTTGTGTAAGATCAAGAACATACAAACATGTGTTGTTTTTGTATTCCTCACGTGTTACATTCGTGTTATTTTGAGCAAGATCCGTGAACAGACTTAAATAATTCCGTGCAAACAAATTATTTTTATAAGAAGGAGTGTAAGCTGACATTGGGATCTGAACTCCATTCTCTGATAAGGAAATATAACTCAGATTATAATTCTTGAAATTGAAAGGATTTTTTGGAAGTCTCCATTAAATGCAGAGTTAGACACTAAGCCTAGTATCATTTGTGAAGGCAAAATTCCGTTTACAGCGTTTGGAATTATAACACTTTTAAGTCCAGAACTCAGAGTGAAAGTTTTTGTTTCGATTCTCGTGAAAGGCATCTGAACTAATGACTGTTCTAATACCTTTTCATGTCCAACCAAAATTGAGCTCGATACATCGCACTTTCTGATGAAGAGACTTATATTTTCAATCTGAAGTCGATAATTTCCACTTTTAGCTAGAAGAGTAAATTCGTCTTTTGCTTTTAACAAACGCACCCTTATCGTCGTTCCACTAATTAGGAGACGAGGTTGTGTTCCTAAGTCTGTGTGAAGAATTCCGCACATATCAAATATCTTGCCTTCTTTAACATGGTCCAACCGTTCTTTTAAACCCAAATTCTTTCCAGTAGCTGTTAGATCTGTATCATCAAATTCCTCAACAGTATCCTTGTAGAACAAACCCGCGCGCAGAAAGTTCTTTTGTGATGCTTCTGAGTGAAACAAAGTGCTTTGAATGTATGCTTTATAAGCATAGTTACTTTCAGAAGAAATTTGGCGATCATTTAGTGAGATGTGACATTCGGAGAACATAGTATTCAAAAGATAGTTGATAGGTCAACATTTATCGTTTGCTGTGAAAGCTGATCCATCCGATTTTAGAATCTTTGCTTGAACGTTTAAAAAGGTATGCGTCACATCAAAATATGCGTCTCCTAATCCTGTTATTTGAAACTCGATTGTATTGCTGTCCGAAATGGAAGCAACTGGATGTATTTCTACAAAACTACTATGATTTATTGCTAACTGAATTTTTTCAGGTACAAATAAATCGAGTTCAGACTTCGTACAGTAACATTTCTCCATTTTAGCCTTTAAAGAGTTGAAAATATGTCTGTTGAATTCAATTTTCTTCTCTTCGAGTGTTTTTTTCGCTCCGGTTTTTTCCTTTTAATACCTTTTCGGATTCCCCCTCCCTTTAATTTTCGGAGAATATCTGTTGTTATTTCTCGCCCAGATTGGCGCAATTGATCTCTTGCCGCGTTACGAAATGACTTCCCTTGTGATACTTCCTCAACAATATTGCGACCAGATATCAATAAGCGTTTACCTAAATATTTCCCCGCTTGTATCATCAGTGGTAAGGCGTATCGACGCAAATTTCTGAAAAAACCATATCCTCGTTGAATGGGGAAATCAGAAGAAAAATATGGATCACCTTTTCCTATTTGATTCTGATAATATTCAATGCAGTGTTCAGGTTGTAAAATGCGACCGCGCATCGCCATGATTGCTTTTAACTATGAACACCAAGAGAATGTGAATGTTTTTATATTATTTTCTTCTTGAAAGAGAGCACCATATTTGTTTTACCCGATATGAATTTAAGGGGAGTGCCGCTACTCGTGCGCATTTGAATCTCAATTACATCAAAAAACTGCTTCTTAACTCTAAAGTACAAAGGAACTGTAAAGTATTTAACAATTTGATCACTGTTCTCATTGCCTACTGGAATAATTTTTAGAATAGACGCTGATGAATCTCCCACGAGAGACTCAGATACAATGTCACAATACACATAGATTTCTGTGATGCCTGCGCGTAACTCTAAAGGGTATTCAGGTTTATAATCACCATGAGTAAAAGTTTTTTGAACAAATCCCAACAAATCTTTGAGTCTTTCTCCAAACCTAACAAGAATGTTTTCAGGAACATGTAATCTCACTCGCGAATCTGCTGTCAACTGTAAGAATATAGACTTGAATTCTTTAAATAAGTCTTTTGCGCGGTGATACATTCCTGTTGTATGTCATGGTTAAATTATAAGCATAGTTTGACAAGTTGTCAATTACTTACATGACATCCCAATGTTGTCAGCAGTCCAGGAATATAGTATTACTTGAACGGCAGGCGATGTGGGTGTTTCAAATGTGCCGCCATTAAAGAAATGTAAACAAACCCGTGAGAACGGGGTAAAAATTGAGTGGAGTTGAGAAACAGCTTTTGCTGATGGCAGCTGTTCATTGGAGATCCGATCGTCGCTTGTGACGTCACGATGCTATCTGGCCACTCAGGAGTTTCTCAATAGTTTACATCGCTTGTCGTGGAAGTGATGCAATATGTTAATTATATTAGTGTATAAATATAGATCGCTACTGATGTGATATTTGTAGCAGTTGAGTGTTTTCTCAGCGAGCAGCTGACTCTCTGCTGCACTCATGTCTTTGAGCAAGGTGCTCAGTTAAAATGTTTTTTTAACTTTTTCATTGTAAAAATGTCACTTTAAATTTCATCTTTTAAATCATCTTCAATAAATGTGATTGTTCTCGAAATTCTTGTCTTTGATAAAAGTCCTCCACACCCGTTATTCAATTTTTAGATCCACTGTTAATAACCCTGCTAATTAGTTAATTTTTACACTTTAAAATTGGAAGTGTAGAACTTAAGATAGAACGACAAGGGTTATGGGCCCAGTCACAGGTTACATGCCCAATCAGAGCTAAATTTTTTAGAGATGTGGAGGTGAAGAATTTTCGTGACGGACTTCGAAAAATTTTGATGCGAGTTTTTTTTTGAAGTCTAAGATGTGGATTTATTGAACTTTGATTTTTTTTTGGCTGTGTCAATGGATTGGTTCCTGCGGTCAAGTTATTAGAAACTTTTGTGCGTGAAGTTCAAATTTTTTTTCAGTTTTGAACATTTTTGAAAAATGAAGTTCAATGTTTAAGTGAACTTTTATTTAACTATTTCGTCAAATACGCTTCGCCAGACGTTACACGTTTCCAGTCTATTTTTTCTACAAGTTGCACCCGACGGGGGCCGTATTCAGATGGATGCCATACAAGGCGTCACCCTATTGACAGCGTCGAACTGGGAGGTATGGAAAGTTGAAATAAAAGTCAGCCTCATGCACTACGGTGCATGGGAGTTCATCGAAAAGGAAGAAAGTAATCCTGAAGTAGAAGCGAAACTGTCTTGGAGAGATCGATGTGATTTAAAGTTGAGGAAAGATCGTGCATTCACTCTTATATATCAGAACATATCTAATGAGTTTAAACCTCTGATTTCCGGTACCACGGATGGTGCGGAAGCGTGGAAGATTCTGCAAGAGCATTTTGAGCCAAATACCCAAGCTAGAAAAATACAACTGCTCGACGAATTCTTCGGTACAAGATACGTTCCTGGCGAGAATCTTGGTTTATTTATCTGCCGTGTCAAGCGTTCCGCCGAGCGTCTAAGAGAAGTTGGACATGATTTACCTCCACTCTACCAAGGTTACCAGATGATTAGGAGTCTTCCTGACGGTTTCCGAACAACAGTACAAGCTATCTACAGATGGAGCGACAAGGATTTCGTTCCAGATAAGATCGAGGCCGAGTTGTTGCTAGAAGAAAATCGCCTCGGCGTAGTAAAAAAGGACTTGGAAGATGTAAGTACTTTTGCTTTTTCTGATGAGGTGAAACATAAGATAAAGAAGCAAAAGTCGAAATTTCAGCCTAAAAGTTTAGATGTTAATTCTAATTCGTATGTTAAATCTTCTAAGCAAGTTGTTAAAAGTTCTAATGTAGTAAGTAAGAGTAGAAAATAGGGCCTTGCTATTTTTGTAATGCATATGGTCACCTGATTCAAAATTGTAAACTAAAGATAAATAGTGAAAGTAAGAAATTTAATAATCAAAATAAGATGTAAAGAAATATTTAATGTTGAGCAAAAAATAACTTTTTCTGAGCCGAACTGTAATTTGATAGAAACTTGAGGCTAATAATTCAGACTTTAATTTTGATAAATCTAGCTGGGTTTTTGACACTGCAGCGACTGCACACTTCTGCAATAATAGGAATCTGTTTTTAACATTTGAACCAGTAAAAGAATATGCAGATGTCGCTTGCTGTGGGTGAGAAAGATAGTCCAGTCGAGGGGAAAGGGATAGTTCATTTTTTTGTTAAAAGAAAGAATGGTATCTTTAATGAAATAATTTTAAAGGGACGTTTTTGTATAATCCTAAACTGCGTAGAAACCTTCTTTCTGGGGTAAAACTAGAAAAACAAGGTGTTAAGTTTATAGGTAATAATGCAAAAATTTTAGTGTATGATAAAAAACTGGAATAACTTATTTTTGCTCGCCGATATAATGACTTGTATTTTTTAAAACCCTCTATGTATAAAT
Organism: Trichonephila clavata; assembly: GCA_019973975.1. Classification (NCBI taxonomy): domain Eukaryota; kingdom Metazoa; phylum Arthropoda; class Arachnida; order Araneae; family Nephilidae; genus Trichonephila; species Trichonephila clavata. Next base: position 4,053 of record BMAO01002172.1, on the reverse strand, counting down.
GTAATGGGAACAGAAGACCGGTTAATGTAACAGCAAATCAGGTAGAAAAACATGACATTAATGAGTTGTGGCATTCAAGACTGTGCCATGTAAAATAATGAGTATATAGTTGCTACTAGTAAAAATAAAAGTGTTCGTGGCTTACCTGAGCTGTCTGGATTAACCGAAAACTGCATACCATGTAAACTTGCTAAATTCTAGACGGGTATCTTTTAAAACCTATTGGTAAAATAAGGTCAAAACAGGCCTTAGAGCTGTTGCATATGGATCTTTGTGGTCCCTTACCAGTAGCATCACATGGGGGCAATAGATATTTTCTTTCAAATAATAGATGACTACTCTCGAAAAGTCACGGTTTTTACTTTGAAAAAACAAGTCGGGATGTTTTTCAGATTTTTGTTTAGGTTTCAGAGAAGGGCTGAAAGATTTTTGAACAAAAAGGTAATTTCAGTCAGGACCGATCGTGGACTCGAGTTTTGTAGCGGTGAATTTCAGGCTTTTCTGGAAGGTCTAGGTATAGGCCATGAAAAAACAAACTCTTATTCCCCCGAGATGAATGGAGTAGCCAAAAAATATAATTTAACGGCTTTGGACGGAATCAAAAACTCTATTAAATGCAAGTGGGTTATGTCAAAAATTTTGGGCAGAGGCTTTGCTCTGTTTTTCTTACACCTGGAACAGGGTTTGCCGTAAAGGATGCAAGAAAACCCCATTTGAGTTGTATGGTGGAAGAAACCTTCAGTTTCCCATCTAAAAAGGTTCGGCTGCTTAGCGTTTGTTGGTGTCCCTAAACAACTCAGAAAAAAAAACTTGATATGCGAGCAAAACTAGGAATAATGTTGGGGTACGCTCAGAGCACTAAGGGTATAGAATCTGCTGATGGAGGAAAACAAGGTAGTAGAGACTATCAACGTAAGATTTGATGAAGGGAAAAAAGGAGTGGACTCTGGAAAGACTTTTACAGGACCAATGAGAAATTATCTTTTGAAGGATTTCCCAGAAGATGGGGATATCTTTTCCGCGGTTGGTGACCGAGCTGATCATCCGGAAGCTGACAGCGAGAGAGATACCAGAACTGATGGTGCTGGTTCAGAAAGTCAAACTGTAGAGACACCTACTCTTAGGCCCTGTGTTTCAATTCCTTGGATACGTAAACCAGTTGAAAAGGAAGGATAGGTCTCGAAAGGATATTTATTATTTGTTGAGGGTAGCAATGCAAGACTGAGGTCATTTAATGAGATACAGAAATACTGCAAAGATAACAATATAGAATATGACCAGAATTTATTTAACTTCACGGTAAGAACAGCTCATCAGGGAAAGTTGCAGACTTGCTGAATCTCCCATTGGAGGAAGAAGCAAACCTTGCTGAGGTCCGAATCCCCAAAACTTATAAAGAGGCCACCAGAACACCTGAGCAGCGGATTGGGAAGATGCAATGGATAAAGAAATGCAGGTCATATATGACCGCAATGTCTGGAACCTCGTAGAGCCACCCAAGGAAGCTAAAGTTCTGGGATGTAGGTGGATCTATTCACTTAAGCGTAATGAGCAAAACGAAATAGTGAGATATAAGGCTCGTCTCGTTGCTCAGGGATTCAACCAGGTGAAAGGAGAAAATTATGATGAGTGTTCAGTCCGGTTGTCAATTTTTCAATTATAAGACTATTCTTTGCAATTTTGTTTGTCTATTCAAATGGTTTCATACACAGTTGGATGTGAATAATGCTTATCTATATGCTAGATTAGACGAAGTAATCTATATGCAACAACCAGAGGGTTATGTGAATGAGGCAATAAAGGTGTGTAAATTAACAAAGCATTGTACGGTCTTCATCAAAAGTGGTCGCCAATGGTATTTTGAAATAGATGATGTACTGTCTAATTTAGGTTTTCAAAAAATTTTGAGGTGTAACTGTGTATATGTTTATCAATGTAGATTAATTCTTTTGTTATATGTAGATGATATAGTGATGTTGGAAAGACCCAAAAAGGACTTGGATAAAGGTATAACACTTTTACAAGGACATTTCGACTTGAAAGTACTAGGGAAAACCAAGAAACTATTAGGTATTGAGTTCGAAGAGACAAAGGAGAAACTTTACATTCACCAAAGTTCATACATAGAAAAATTATGTAAGCAGTATGAAAGGTTTAAATTTGCCAGTAAGTTCTCTCCCAATTCCTAAGGTCTTGTGTTATCCAAATTGGATTGTCCAAGTACCCCTGCAGAGATAAATGAAATGGCTAAATATCCATACAGAAATTTAATTGGTAGTCCTAAGTTTTATCGCTGCTAGGACAAGACCAGACATAATGTATGCCGTCAATTTATTGTCCCAGTTTCAGTCCAATCCTGGAATTAAACATTGGAACAGTTTCTAAAATTATTAGGTTACTTAAAGTATACATATCACTATAAGTTGAAATTATCAAAAATAAGTCATTTAAATTTAACTTGTTATTCAGACTCGGACTATGCACCAATAAGTGACGGTTTCTATAGGTGGATATATTTTGTTGGTGGATGAAACTCCTGTTTCTTGGAGAACTTTCAACCAAAAAATGTATTAGTTTATCCACTATGGAAGCGGAATTTGTCACTCTAACTGAAGCAGCGAAAGAACTGATTTGGCTAAAGGATGTTTTAGAAAATGAGTCTTTAAAATTAGAATTAAATGATTGTTGCTGTTGTGTGACAATCAGGCTGCCATTTCTTTTTCAAACTCATCTTTTGAGAATCATAAGACTAAACATATTCATGTTAGATACCTATTTATAAGAAACCTAGTATATTGTGGACAAATTTTTTGAATTAAAATATGTTCCGAGTAAATTTAATTTATCGGACCCATTTACAAAACCACAAGTTAATGAAGCATTGAATAAATTTTGTAAGTAAAATTTTTGATATGTAAAAAAAAAAAAAATTTTTTAACATATTTTTTCCTTTTTGCAGCATTTGGTTTTATTGAGTCAGACTGGATGATGGAGTAACGTTCCCCGCTGGATGGTGTGTGAACCGTGTTTCGGTTCCGTGGATGAGTACGAGCAGCCCTCAGTACCGTCTCGGAGAGGGTGAAAATGTAATTCGCCAGAGTGCTCATCTGGGGGATTCGGGCACAGGGAGCACATCATTCTAGCCAAATTGTCACAGGAGATGTTATTTTTGTTCGTAAGCCCCATTATGTGATTGGAAGCTCCTATAGGTCCACCATCTTCTAGTCTGCCTTCAATAAAGTTTTCAGTGCAAAGTTTCTGAATTTTTTAGAATTTGTTTAAATTCTTTCTCATGTATATTAGACTCTAGAAATATTTTTTTATTGAGAAAGTGTTGTTCATGTTTATATTATGTTATTTATCTGTATATTTTGTTAAGTGTGATATTCTGGAATGCTGACAAGGGGCCGCTTGTGTATGTCATGGTTAAATTATAAGCATAGTTTGACAAGTTGTCAATTACTTACATGACATCCCAATGTTGTCAGCAGTCCAGGAATATAGTATTACTTGAACGGCAGGCGATGTGGGCGTTTCAAATGTGCCGCCATTAAAGAAATGTAAACAAACCCGTGAGAACGGGGTAAAAATTGAGTGGAGTTGAGAAACAGCTTTTGCTGATGGCAGCTGTTCATTGGAGATCCGATCGTCGCTTGTGACGTCACGATGCTATCTGGCCACTCAGGTGTTTCTCAATAGTTTACATCGCTTGTCGTGAAAGTGATGCAATATGTTAATTATATTAGTGTATAAATATAGATCGCTACTGCTGTGATATTGGTAGCAGTTGAGTGTTTTCTCAGCGAGCAGCTGACTCTCTGCTGCACTCATGTCTTTGAGCAAGGTGCTCAGTTAAAATGTTTTTTTAACTTTTTCATTGTAAAAATGTCACTTTAAATTTCATCTTTTAAATCATCTTCAATAAATGTGATTGTTCTCGAAATTCTTGTCTTTGATAAAAGTCCTCCACACCCGTTATTCAATTTTTAGATCCACTGTTAATAACCCTGCTAATTAGTTAATTTTTACACTTTAAAATTGGAAGTGTAGAAC
>BMAO01002171.1:0-26621 GCA_019973975.1 Trichonephila clavata | reverse complement strand
CGTTTATTAATTGATTTAATTCAAGAGGGGATCACGAACAACCAATAATCTAAAATTTTTTCAAGCATATTCTATTAATTTAGTTTTAAGAGCCACAGAAATAAAACCTAAGAGATGTAATCTCAATTAAAACGATCTATTTGTATGTATAATGAATGTCTTTTAAATGCTGATGAATGTTATTTGATATTCCGCATTATTCTAAAATAAGGATTTGATTTGGATAGGTGAGATATAAAAAATTGTTTATCACATTGAAAAAAATGGTATGGAACAAATAAATATAATCAACATACACGCAATTCAGATAAAAAATTTTAAAGACAGGAAATAATACTCATTTAATACTATATGTCAAAAAACTTCTTAAAATCAAAAGAAGCAAATGCCACAATATGCAACCAATAGAGGGAATCAGTTATAATTAACTTAAGTTGTAAGCAAATCAGATAAGATTTCAAATCTCAGATAATAATTGCTTACATATGTTTTCATTTTTTGAAAGCATCAATAGTTAACGATGTTTTGAACTCTCAGACATACTTTTTTAATCAAAACTATTTTCCATTGTGAATACTTTTCGTTTATTTGTAGTACTTAATTCAAGCGCATATCTATCAAAATAGGTAGAAATAAGAAAAAGTATAATGGGGAGTTTTTTTTTTTTTTTGCCCAAGGAAATAATTATGTCTTGGAATTCTTTCGAATCAAAAGAAAATTTCGAAATTAAAATTCACTCACCTATGAGATCTCAGCTGCTCTTTCATTCGTGCATTTTACTGTTTTCTAAGTGGTGGAAAGGTAGAAATGCCTCAAGAAATGATTCTTTTTTTTCCAAATAACTTGAAGCGTTTTTTCTCCAAAAGTGGAAACCTTCCCCTTCCCTCTCTTTAATTTAGTTGAAATATCTTCTACCACTTAAAGCTCCAATAATAGCATTTTAATTTTATTAGTCAGAAGTTAACGGACCTTTTATAGAACTTGAAAAGAAGGGTGGGAAAAAAATGCATTTTAAGGACACATTCATAAGAAAAGAACATTTTTAAAGTGTGGTGAAAATTTGAAAGTAATTAACATTATGGCTCTAAGCGATATCTTTTAGCAAAGTAGAAAGAATTTTCAAGATTTCATTGTAATCTACATTTTTAAAAAGATTAATGTAACTAGACAATTTTTTACTTGTCTGACATTATATAACAAAAAATTACATTTGTGGTGGAATAAACCCCTTAAATTACTTAAGGGTCTTTTTATCTTTGGTAGAATAATCAATATTTGATATGAATACATTAAACGGAATATTTTGTTTTATATTAGCTCCAGCTGAGATTATTACTTTTCGAACAATGTCATCAAACAAAACTTCATGTCTCTTAGTTTGTCTTTCTTAAAAGTTAAACAAGTAAAACTTCGCTGTGTTCAATTTTTTTTTCTTTAGAGTTTGACTTGCTTGGTAGCACATTTAACTGGTCAATTTTAGTTTATTTTATAAAGCATAAAGCAAGTGCTATTGCGTAATAATTTTACGACATATTTCAACGATTCTATGGAAGAAATGTGTTTCAAGATGTGAAATTCCCATCCTTACTAAGTAATTTAATTAGAAGTAAATTTAAAAAATGATATTTTCAATCTTTTTAAGTAACTTTTCTCTTTATCTATCAAAGAACAATTTTAAAGAATGAAATACAAAAATATCCTTAAATTTTAATTAAAATGCTCTTAAATTTTAACTATGTATGAATTGAATTTTAAGTTTTGGATAATTCAGGATTATGATATAATTATTTATTCAAATGTTAGTTTATCTTACTTAAGACATAAATTTAGGACTTATGAACTTAAAAAGTTTAATTTTAGTATGATCAATAATAATATTAGATTAGGATGGAATACTCCATAGAAAGGCGTAGATTTTTATTAAACTTATGATTGATACAGTGCTTATAATGATTCCGTTATCAAACTGCTTTTTAGTTCCGAATGCTTATCACAATTATTGTGATCAAGTTTCAAAGAAAACTCATTATGTACTCGGAAGAGTGGCTGATTCTTTTTACATACACACACCCTAATGAAAACATCTGAAGGAGGATTAGAACTAGGTACCTTCCGTTCCGTAAGCACGTAACTTACCACTGGACAAAAAATAATCATTTTAGTCCAGTGGCTGTTACTAAATTATTTAGATACCATCGCCACACACTCTCCTACCAGTGAGTTGGTAACAGGACGAATGATATAGCTATTATGGTGAGCGTTTGAGTTGTTGCTGCTGCGTCAAGTGTTCCTGACGGCTTGATTGTTGCGTCCTGTGGATCTGACGGCTTTTTGATTGCTTTTGCTTCGAGTGGATGGTGCCATGACAGCTCGCGCGAAGGTTGGTTTTTCCAAAGTTTAGCCAGGGTCACCAATGAAGGAGATTCGATCTCGGTACCTTCCGTTCCGTAAGTACATATCTTACCGCTGGACTAAAATGATCACTTATGTCTGGAGTCTGTTGCTGGCTTATATATATACCACCACCACACATCTTATTTTCTCAATTTTACACTGAAAACAGAAAATCATTGATTTAATTATTTAAGTAATTAAATTATATTGATTTCATTATCAATAGAATAAATTATTTTAATTCATTTTTATTAATTTTATTAACAGTGTAATAATTTTGAATTTTACAAAAATTATGATTTAAAACCCTCTCTATTTCTTTCACTATCACTTATTGTTTTAATAGTTATGCAAAAACAAGTAATACTTGTTTGTTTATTATTGTTATTCACCTCCTTCGGTTACAGAATGCTTTAATCATTATCAAAATAACAATTTGACGAGAAAGATTTTTTTTTACACAATCTGAAGTTTTAACTAAACAATTGTGTCTTTATACAAAAAAATCGGTATTGAATGGAAATCGAAAACCTGAAAAAAATCGCATTTGTAACAACTTTTAAAGTTGATCTCTAAAAGCCAAAGAGTAAAGTTGAGTTACATTGAAAAAACTCCTTTTGTAAAGAAAAGATCTTAGTCAATATTCTGAAAAGAAAAGGGAAGGGAAAAGGGGATGCAAAGGAAATAGTTTCCATCGCTTTGTGCAAGCCGTCAAATGGATTTGCATATTTCAATTGGAAATCCTTCTACCAGAGTCCAGTGTTTGACATCCGGGAAATTGGAAGGAAATGTACCCTGAGTGTTGAGTGCTAGTGCCCTATGTTGAAGGAAGGATTTCTGAAGATGGAGTGCTAGAGCTTGCTTTAAATCCTTGAGTTAATTCCTCATGGGTGGATTTGGTTATGACATGGAATCTGGATTATGGATGTAGACGTGTGCTAAAGAATAAGAATGAAACTTTATGAGGATAACAGAGTTTCTCAGCTATGATTAAGGATTCAACTTTGTTCAATCAACAAATGTGGATTTGAAAAGAAATAACGGGATATTTATTTGTATTTACATAAAGAATATTAAAAGATAAATTTTTTAAATGCTTAAAAATAAATGAATTTAATTATGCTTATCTGAGACTTTTAAGCATTATATTTATAAGTATTAATAATAAGATATTTAAATATGACTTTTTTGCATAATATATGATCCACTAATTAATTTAGGTATCCAACTAGGTTCGGAGACCAATTTTTTAAAAATTGATTTTCAGAATAAATTTATTGTTTTAATGAACATAAATAGGCTTAAAAAGTCAGAGTTATTATATAAATATCATGTATTGATTGCCCTTTGTTTTTGAAAAAAAAAATATTTTTACGAAATTTTAGCAAAATATATAAAGTTAAGAAAAACGCCATAATAAAAAAAATTGCACATTTGCAATTTTAATTTCATATATTTCTTGATCCCTCTGAAGTGTCACAATCGCGGATAAAAAATATTTTAAGAAATAAATATTTTGTTGGCATTCAAATTGGATGATAATGATTTTTACTGCATATTTTAAGCTAAAAATGCCTGTAAAATATGATGAAATGTAGGTGTCTTAAAACCTGTGGTTTGTTACACTCTGAAGGGCCCATAACATATAGGTTACAATTTCATCGAATTTGATTGGATTGTTTTGGAGATATCCCGTTTTTCGTGCACAAATTATCGTAAAAATTTCATTTTTCAAAAAACGCATTAAAAAATATTTTATAGGTTTGATAAAGTAAATGCTATAAAAACATATTTAAAAAAACTCTCAAGTTTTATGTGTTAGTCCTTCTTCCTCAATAATTATATTTCCTTTTTCTTATAGCCCAAACATTACCAAACATCAAACACCTAAAAGGCACTTTTTCAACCTAGTCGAATACCTTAAAATGCAATTCTTATCTTAAATTTAAAAAGATATGTAAGTATTTAGGTAATGAAAAGCATTATTCCTGAAGTATTTGTAAATTTAAGAATTATGTTTAAGGATTGCTTTTATAAATCTCAGTTTTATACATAGCATTTACTCGAATCTAAGCCATACAATTTTCCCAGTGTTAATGCTTCTGAAAATCGGGTGCGGCGTAGAATCGTTGGCAAAACTTTGGTCGGATTGCAGAAATTGAGTTTCCATCCGCTTCAAAAGAAAAGTGTAATTGTTCATTCTGGTCACTTGCATTTATGACTTATCCCATTCCACAGTTTATTTTCAGTATGCAATCTATCCTAAACATTGTTGTCTGCTCGCATTTAGGAAATTTTTTTGTGTACGCTTTCTTTTAAACACCTAAACATCAAAGATATCGACAATAGCATCAAGGCGAGTTCACTATGACACAGGTTTGAGAATAGGGGCATTTTTATATGCAGAAATAAAAGAAACAGAACAGCATCCACTGAAAATTTGACATGGATGAAACAAATATACATCAATGACATAAGAAAATGATATAATGTATGCTTGTAGATGTTCACAGTCTTTAATAATTATTTTACATTCTTTAAATATCACATTCTTTTAGAAAAACGTTGCATAACAAATGCATTGGATAGCACGGAAGACGACACCGTGTGGGAAAATGTCGACTCCGACAGCAATTCCTATGTCAACTGTTGCAATGGAGTGACGAATCATTTTTGAAACACGATACTGACGGTTACAGCAATTATAGATCCACGTACGTATTTGAAAGTTTTAGATAATGGTAAAATAAATTAATTATCAACCCAGTGCTTCTCAAAGTTACAATATTTGAGACCCAATATTTAATCATCGTTTTCGTCACCTCCCCCATACAATAACAATGCATTCAATTCAATAATACTATACATTGACATTAAAGCTACAATACGACTTTAACCTCTTAATATCCACCGGCATATATAGACGTCTCTCTCAGCCAGTGTCAATTGCCCCGGACGTATATATACGTCTTTTTAAAGTACGATCTTTTCTGTGCACTGCTATCCATGAAATTATTCCGAAGGCTTTGGAATGCAATAAAAGGCCCTTGATAATTCTTGAAGTATTTACTTATTTCAGGGGACATTAGGGAGCTAATCACGTAATTTTAGTTGGAAGTTAAGGGATTAATTCTAAACCGTACTAATTATCAAGATAAGTGTTAATTTTTGTATATAACTTATATATAACAATCCCATGGGGTCACTGGTAGTCATTTAACTGTTCTTAACTTAGTATTGTTCTATTAAGCATAAAAAACGTTGTGTGGTACTGATACATTTATAAGTGTGTTATATCAGTGTAAATGTGTATTTTATTTTTTTATTGTCATAAATGTATTTTTTTTGTTTACTTTCAGTAAATGAATAATTTTTTAATCATCTTTTGTTTTCAGCTTTTCAATGATGCTCGGCCCCCCTTGCAAAGTGTCACCCCCTCTTAGGGATCGCGCCCCCAGTATAAGAAAAGTTGTATTAACCCTTATTATTTCCCATAAAATTTGTTTTTAAATTTCCTAGTATGAGATATTTATCAGCCTTTAACAAGATTTCTTTACTTCTTATCAAAAATGTGTAAAGAATTGGGGGTGTGGCTTAGAATCGATGGCTGCTAAGATTAGAGTAAATATGGTACTTACCTTTTAGAAATTCTATCATCAATTACATTTGCATTCATATTTTATATATTAATTGTAATCAATAATTAAATCAAGAAATGAGATGATATAATAATATAAACGAGTATTTGAACTATAGAATTGTGAATTTTAATACTTAAAATCTCTCTTCTCTCCTTTCTAAAATGCACTTGAACTTCCATTTGAAGTAAAAACCAATATATTCTTAAATGATGATAGCGAATGTTTTACATAAGAAGAAAGGATTAATATCTTTTATAAAAGTATTTTTAAAAATTTCCCTATGAAATTGTCTCTGAGTGAGAATAAATTAGAGTTTTTTCTACACTTTTGTGAGAAGTTTGTTCTTTTGCCTATAAATACAAAATTTTTGAAATCGAAATTTAAATGTATAATTATTTTTACCAATGACATTTTTATAATTAAGGGTCCTATTGTAGCTTCAAGTCAAAGTACATCCTTATTACATTTAATGAATTATTATTGTATTGGGGGAGGATGGTGCAATGAAAGTTTGACCAGCAGTGCTTTTTAGTGCAGAGATAGTGAACATTCACTCATGCATTGAATAAGAGAGAGTTTCTACAGCTAGACTGTTAGTTTAAAGAAATTTTAGTCTTCGAGTTGGTACTAATTTTTTCAAATAAAACATTGCTATTTCAAAATTATACATTGTAAAACTACATTTACACTATCTATAGCTATTCACATTTTATTTGAAATCATTCTTACCTTTCACTTTCTTTCTTCGTAATCGGAATAAGACATAAAATACAGAAGAGAGGAAAAAACTGCTGTTCTTATTTTTTCTACCCGACTCAAAATAACTCTTGTCTCATCTCTTTCTTGTTAAGAGGACATATTTCTTTTCCGACTCAAGATGATGTCACTTTATTTCTTATCTGTCGAGCTTCAAATGTCGGAAACTAAGTCAAGCGATTGATAGAAAAACAAAACTCTGGGAAAATAAAAGAATTTACTTGTGTGATTCCTACATCGGAAAAAAGAAAGAAAAAATTAATAAATTTTGGGTTTACTAAATTGAATATATAAATGTTTCATTTCCTCAGTGTTCCTTACATGTAACTTAATTTTATAAGGAAAGGAAATATTTTGATAAAATATTTCTTTTACTTATAAAGAATAAGTGATGATATTATATATATATATTCTATGCTGAGATTTGATATCGGGATATCATTTTGAAAAAAGAGAAAAAAAAACTTGTTTGTTAGAAAAGAATAAAATAAAACTAGTATCGTTTATAGAAAAAAAATCTGTCACAGGTTGTATCCACGGAAAATCGACAGTGACGCTGTGACTTTCAATTTGTCCAGAATTTGTTTTTTTCATTTAAGATAAATGAATTTTATCCAGCACCTTGGTATCTTTAGTACTTTTCATCTGGAAAATTTAAGTAATAGATTAAGTTTTGAATTTATTTTGCCATTAATTTAAAAATAAATACATCGTTTAAGACGAAGAGGTATAACTGAATAATCAAAGTATAAGGGTTGCTCAAATGAAAATGGAACATATGCAATTGCATTTGAATGAGTGCTGCTGTAGCAGAGATATCAAACACTGACACGAAGGATGGTAAGAAGTTGTGACGGATCTATACGCGTCCTCTTAGAAATTCCTTTTTTTCGAGACTTTAAGTAGACTCCTTGTGTGCCAACAAGTATAACACAAGGTTTAAAAACGTAAGTCAATACTCAATCAATAGTGGTAGGAAGTTTCAAGTACAGAGATAAAAGCACAAAGGGGAATCAAAAGGAAAAAAGAAACAAGAATGGATGCAAATACAATAAACACAGAACAAAATACAAGAATGCTCACATGCAGAAACGGAGACGGTCAGTAATTAAAATTATACAATGGTGAAGGTTTGGAATTGCATTGTGATCAGAATAAGATTTTCAAAATACAAATGCATAAAAGCATGCATACACAAAAATACTTAAAAATATAAACACACAATATATATATATATATATACGCACTTGCAAATACACATATATACATACACGCACAGTAAATTTTAGCAAATACACACACAAAAATAATAATAAAATAAAAATAAAAATAATTTACAATTTACAATCTAAACAATACGAATAATTCTTTCAACCGACTTTCACCGAAGAGAAGAAAACGTGATTATGCAAATTAAGTTTAATATATATATTCTGTATTTGCGAGAGTTAGTGAAGTGAGAATCGAAGACTAGTAAAGAGAGAATTGAAGTTTACTGAAGTGAGGATAGCTCGGATGTGAAGTGAATTAATGAGAAGGGAGCAATGGGGCAGAAGTACGTAAGCAGTGTAGGATGTGTGAAGTTGGAATCTCTAAGAAGTGCTCAAGGCAACTATTAGTGTTCAAGGCCTTGTCTTACGGACAAAGAATTGCAAGAGTTCAGGTATTTTGCTCTTATTTTAAGTAGAAGTTACAGAGTTAAATTGATACACACATCCGAGGTAAAAACGAGTTTGTATAAGTTACCGTAGGAATATATTTGAATGATTGGATATATTATCCCTACGCTATCTTGTCTCACCCTAGTCCTCTAAGTGTTGATCAAATTTATCTTAATTGGATTATTATTGTGTCTGTGTTGAATATTGTGACAAATAAACAATTATATTGAATCATGTTGTCTGATCAATTAGTTCCTCCAACACATCTAGCCGGTTTAGAGGGAAAAGAAGGAATTATAATTCTTTTTAAAGTGCACACTGCATACGGTGATTAACAATGAAACCTATGAGTGGTAAAGAAAATTAATCGAAAGTAAAGTCGTGTCATATAATGATGCGTCCAGATTGGAACAATGTGTGGTTGTACGGTTTCTGATTACAGGAGATGAGTTTAATGGGGACATTTATTGATAGGTCTAGGGCGAGCACTGTTTAAATAGAACGTCTTGGAATAGTGACAAAGTTTTGGAGAAGGGCAGTAAACGAATTCGGATCTCCATGACAATGTCCGTTCACCCGCTTTCCGTGAAACCAAGACGACTTTAAAAAAATCTGTTGGGAAATGTTAGAACACCCACTGTACAGTCCGGATTTGTCATCCTGCGACTTCTAGACCCTTAGGTCCCTTAAGACAGTGTTACATTTCCATTTGAATGACGAAGTGAAGGAAAATGGGTAGGACTTCCTCAAAAAACAACCACGTTCTGTACAGAGTGAAGACATAGATCTGTTGTCGAAACGATAGGACATGTGGTACAACCCCCAGAGCGATTTCTTTTGATTTCCAATAAAATCAGTCTTTTTATTGAACTTGTCATCTGAGCACACCTTATATAATGTTTATGAATGTCTTTGTTATCTTTTGAAATCTCACGAAATTTTATTGTTTTATAAATTACTGGTTGAAGGGTTCAAATTTTTATAAATTTTAATTTTTTGCAGTAATTTGATTTCCTAATAAATTTATTTTTTCTAAGTGCCTTTTTTAAATACTATTAGTCTATTGATAGTAATGTTACTTTGAATAAAAGTAATTGAAATAGTTGTTGAATTCATAAAATAAGTTTCTTTATGATAAAATTTCTTTCTGTAAAAAATATATAATTAGTATTCAACTAAAATTATTGCATCTACTATGTATTTCAAATTTTGTTATTGTTCATTTTATAGCCTGAATTGTTTTTAAAACAATTTAGCGTTTCTTTCCTACCTAGTGAAAGAAACGCTTTCTACTATATGAAGAGAAAAAAGTTATTTTGAAAACATTATATCTGAAAATTCCATGTTTCAATATGAATTTTCTTTGCACCCATGGTTTTTAAACTACTGTATCCTAATTTCATGAAAAAAATACGTGAAAATAATTTAAGAAAACTATTTTCCCAGAATATTCTCAACACACTCACTTTGTACCTACGCAAATAAAAAAAGTTCATATTCAAAGCAGTAATGAATGCTACAAGCTGTCAGATTGAGTGCACTAATGAATGCGTAAAATTATCAGAATGAATGTAGAAGAGTACTTTTCTTCATTATGAGGTTATCATTTCTTTCTTTTTTGTAATAAGACACGTATTCTGTAATGCTAGACGCTTTTCCATAATATTATACGCGTATTGTGTAAAATTACTCACATATTTTTTAGTGCAAATACCTTTTTAAATAGATGCATAAAAAACTCGCTTCTGTAAGAAAATAATCGAAAAACTTTAATAATTCGATCTGATCAAAAATAAAAAGCTTTGTTTCATTAAAATATTTAGAAACAAAATTTTTTTGAAAATTTCTGTTGAAATACATCACATTTCGAATACTTATTAAACATTGGATCATAGAAGAAAAATCAACAGGCAATTTTTGGTAAGGTTGATCACTCTGCCCTCTTTCCAAATTTCAGCTATCACTGGACTAATGTTTTAAAATATTTCTTTATGTATTAAATGTAAATACCTGACTGATTTAATTTCATATATATCACTTAACATATATCACTTAACATATCATATAATCACATAACAGCATATATATCACTTTCATGATTTGTAAGCCTAAAACGGTATAGTCTTAAGAATTTTCAGTTAAAATGTAATTTAAACCCAACTTGTTTTTTGTTCCAAAAGCTTCTGCATTTAAATAAAAGATTTTTTTTATTTGTGCTTTCCGTTTTGTACTTTATAAAACTTGGAATGAACCATGTGATAAGCACATTGCACTTAAGTCTACGAAGAAAAGGCATATATAAGAAATGTTTAAAAATCAATGCTTTATGGGTATTTTTTTTTTTCACTTTTCCCTCAAAAACCATTTTAACACCATGTATTAAAAGTATTCCAACTGAATTTCTAAGAAAATAAATCGATTCTATTTCTTTCGAAGTTCTTTTTGTATACTCGTTGAGTGCTGTAGGATATTATCAATAAAATAAATTATTGAAATTTACTCTTCCATTTCAAAACCAATTTCTTTGCTTAGATGAAAAGAGACTCCATCGAAGGAATAAGAAAGCTATGTGAAAATTGAATAAATGTTTTCCTTTTTAGCATTCTTCCATCCTGTTGAAAACTTTCAGATTTACTTATTTAATATTTGAAAATATTTTGCATTTTTGTTCGTCTGTATGAAATACGACAGACAGCTGATATTTTGGTCAATAAGTTTTTCATTTTATCTTAACAAAATATTTATAAGCACTTAGGAAATTTTTTTGACTGAGCATACAACCTGGTGATTTGAATACATATCCTGAACTAAAAATTCTTTAAAACTCACATTGCATTATGACTTTTTCTTCTCTTTTTATGCTAAATTGAGCAAAAGTATGCTAGGAATCGAATCATTGTGATCTCTTTCTGCGAGTTCTGGAATACTAAAATATGTAAACTGTGTAAAATTGCATATTTTTTGTAATCTGAATCAAAACTGTTTTGATTTATAGTGGTGTGGGGATGTCGGAAAGATTGTCACAGTATGCATTCATTCAATTTAAATTTAAAAATTTCTTAAATTTAATTTTATTAAAAATGAATTCAGGATATTCTTTATTAAAAGATCATGATTTTTCTAAGCATTGTTCTTTATTTAATCTCAGATAAGTCCTAATACTACAATATACGTCGGTTATACCAGAAACTTAAAATTTACAGTGTAATAAATTTTATTTATTAGTTAATTTAAAATAATTTATCATGATATAAATTTGAAATAATTTATATTTATTTTCTATAAACTACATTTTATTATTTTTAATTCACAAATAAGTTTTTAAATAATTGTATTTTTTTTATAAAATTGTTGATTTGAATCGCTAAAATGAAAAAACACATTTTTCTTGTTTTCTTTTAAAACACTTAATCTTCTCTTATAGAACATAGCATTCAAATAATTTTGTATAAAAATTTAACTGCACCAAAAGGAAGATAGTCCTACGTATTCACAAAATTGTAACGAATGGTAATAGAGCGCCCTCTACTGGCCATGTGAACACTTAACCAGTCAGCCTGCCTCCTCGGGGAAGAAAGGATGTGCCAATGTCCTCCCGCGCAAACCCCTTTGTATTTTTATAGTATTTCCCTGTTTTTATGTATTTGTAACCGTGCTCAATTAATTAAAATTATTTGAGCTAGCCGCCGGAGTTATTCTTGAGTATCGGTTATAAAAATGGCGCCCAACGTGGGGCGCCATTTTTATAACCGATACTCAAAAATAACTCCGGCGGCTAGCTCAAATAATTTTAATTGGTGGTACATTCTAATTGAGCACGGTTACAATTACATAAAAACAGGAAAATACTATAAAAATACAAAGGGGTTTGCGCGGGAGGACATTGGCACATCCTTTCTTCCCCGAGTCGGCAGACTGACTGGTTAAGTGTTCACATGGCCAGGAGAGGGCGCTCTATTACCATTCGTTACACTCCCCCTCTGGTTCCTAGGTATCGTCCTCGATGAGGAACCAGCAGAGTTGTCTTTCCTGGGTCTTCCCCTTTTTCTGAGAGGCATCACTGGAGTGGCTTCCTTATCTATGGATGGACGAAGAGCAGATGAATGATAAGGTCCGAGAACCTCATGTGGGTTGTTTGGATTTGCCACTTCATAAGTCGTTGGAGAGCGTTGAGTCACAATAATATAAGGCCCATCTCTTTTAGGCGTGAATTTAGCTGTTTTCTTTCGGGCAGCATTGTTAAGGGGGTGAAGGGTTACCCAGACCTTATCACCTGGATGATACAAGGGACTAGGACGATGTCTTTTATCATAGAAGGCCTTTCGCTGATCTTGTTTCTCTTCAATTCTTGGTTTTGGAATCAAAACAACGGGAGAGGCGTATGGAGATTCACATTCTACTATGATGCCTTGTTGCAGCAGAGAATCTAGCTCTTTCTTCAACAGCTCCTTCCTAACTGGATTCATCCGGTAGGGAGGCACTGAAATTGGTGGGTTGTTTTCAGTGTTGATGCTATGTTCAATAAATGGAGTAGCTTCTCCCCCTACTTCGAAGATAGAGTGATGATTTTTAAGCAAGCTATCTAGCTCCATACGCTGAGAACCAGGGAGTTCTTGTCCTTCATCTTCCCTTAATTGACAGTTATTTATCGCCACAGGAAGTACATTAACAGATGTACTCTGATAAGGCGTTACGAAATTGTACGATTTTCGGGAATCGTCACAAAAAGTCCAACAGTTCTTGCTGAAATTTAGAACTATTCCAGCATTTTCGAGAAAGTCAACTCCAAGTAGAGTGGAGTTGTTTTTGGCATCAGGCAAAATAATAAAGTGGGTTTTAAACTTTCTGCCTTCCAGAAGGACGGTTTGAAATGTACGTAGAACTTCTTTCTGAGTAACGATTCCATCAGCAAAGGATAGGGATATGACTGTTTTCTCAAAAGCAGGTCCTTGTTGCAGAAGGATACTGTAAAGAGTTTCTCCTGCAATCGAATATGGGGGGCATATGCAGTCTATTGGGGAGGGGGAGGGAGAAAAAGTATATATAAGCAGATTTTTCGCTGAAATTTAGATTTTTTTAAACACTGTCAGTTTCATTTCGTAGTATTCCGAATACAACTCGGAAGATGGAACCCGTGGCCTATGGGTTCGTAAGCTCGTAACATACCACAAGACAAAAGTGTTCACTCCTGTCCAGAGGCTGTTACTGGCTTATTTTAGATAGCACTACAGTACTCTCCCACCAGTGAGTCGGTGGATAGGCGAACGAACGAGATATTTGTTGTTATGGTGATCGTGTTACTGTTGCGTCAAGTGAGTCTGACGACTTTGTTGTGTCAAGTGAGTCTGACGACATTGCTTGCTGCTTTGAGTGGGTCTGACGCGTGGGTCTTCTTGTGGGTAGATGCCCCTTCCCGACAGATCAGACGGTTTTGCGTTTTTTTCTTTTCAGCCAAGGTCACCAATCTTAGCAGCATAATAAAAAGAATCGTACTTTGGAAGGACTGATATATGCGTCCACGGCACTTAGCGGACGGGTTGAACAAGACGGATATATAAACCGGTTTACATTTAAGGTGCTTCAAATATATTGACTCATAAACAGTTTCCCTTTACAATTCGATTATGAATCATTATGCTTATTAATATCGAATTCCTTCTTTCCATTAATAAAATATATATAATGAGTTCAAAATTATTTTTCTATGCTGTTTTTTTATTAGTTCTTATAATACAAGTCTCAAAATATGGTTTGTATAAAACGATTAATTTTTTATAGCTAACAATCTTTTAATAATGATTTATTCCTTTGGAGACACGCTAATAAAATTATTGCTTAAATATTCCTGGAAACTAATTTTTTGAAATATTTCACTAAAAATGTGCAAACAACTTTTCCATTTGTAGTTAAAATATGTGTGATTAGTAAGCATAAAACATAAAGCGTCATTTCTTTGCATATATTTTTGTAATTCCTTAATAATAAATAAATATATATATATCCTTTAATAACCTATTCGCATATGCTTTGAATTGTGAAACCATACTATTACATTTACAAACCTATTAATCTATATCGTTCGTAAATTTATATTCTGATTATGAAGCATACTAAACAATGTTTCAGGTATCTGTGTGTCATCAGTTACCTTATTAACTAACTTAAATATTTAATTATTAAATAATAAGGTATGTTAGCTTCGATAGAAAACTAACTTATGAGACCTTCCATCCAAGGCAGTGATCGAAGAACAAATTGAATTTATTTGATATTCTTTTATTTACGGACGTGTTATTCGTTGCCAACGCCAGTTAGCAATTTATTTCCCAATATTCAGAACGAATTATACAGGAGCAAAATTAAGTTGTCTTATTTCCTAATATTGAAAGGAGATACTGGCAATCTATTGGTGCTTGTGAAATATCCAGCGCGTAGAATTTAATGAGAAAAAGAAATTGGTCTCGAGTAAGGCGGTTGGGAGCACCTCCCCATTAACTAGGATAGATTGATTATTAGGGATGGGGTCTCAACAGAGGAGGATGTTACGTCGAAGGAAGCACACAAATCACTTCTAGAACACAGCGGAAAGTAAGAACCATAAAATAATACGATGCTGAAGGCAAATAGCTGCTGGGGAAATTGTTTGCTCTCCAGTAAATATTTACTACAATGAAATTGATCAGAAACAAGCTTTATCTTAAAACTTTTAGTTTTATATAACAAAGTATTTATTATTTCAGTTATTACATTGTCAAGGAATATTTATCTATTTGTTTGCGAATTATCGATAGATTTTTGCCAAATTGTTCAGTTTAAGTTATAATTTTCCTCATTTATGAATTAAACATTTTTTTGTTGTTGTTAAAATGTAGAAAAAAATAAATAAAATGGAGAAATTTTGAGGCATACTTATGAATATTAATAATGAATGATAGAGTTTTGCAGCTAAGTTTTCTTGTGGGAAATTATTTTTTACGGGAGGGGGGTGGGTTGAGAGAGAAATATATTATTAGCATAAAAATGTAACTTTCTTTACAAAAATCTTAAAATTTCATCCCTGAAGAAATACCGATATCAATACGATAATTATATCATTCCTAATATTCAAATGAATAAGTTGGTCCACAAAGATGTTTCAAATAATTTCAAAAGTAACATTAATTTAACCACTTAACTGCTGATTAAATGTGACTCAAACCACTCCTCAGTGCTGCATTTCTCTGATAGTCACGCGTCTATGGTGTATTGGTCGGGGGAAAAAAGCACAAATAAGCATATTTTCCCCTGAAATATGTAAATCTTTCACAAACTCTGTCAAGGTCATTTTATTGCATTCCAAAGTCTTCGATATAGTTTTACTGAGAGCAGTGTACAGAAAAGAGTCGAATTCTGAAAAGACTGATAAATACGGCGGGTGCACATAGCGCATGGTTTGAGTGAGACGGATATATACGCCGGTGGCATTTAAGGAGTTAATCAGTTCTATAATCACATACATCAGTTGTAGCCTTTACAGTTTAGTTATTATTTCATGATTTCAATATGAGTATTATTCACACTCCCATTTTGTGATAGAATATATCAGATATATTATGAAAAATTATATTGTGCCAAACTCGAATTAAACGGAGATCACGTATTACAATTTCATTACTGTAAAACACAATCATTAAGAAGTAATTTCTAAGAAAAATTACGTTTTATTAATTTTTATTCATTTATTCCTCCCAACACAATAATGAAGACGTTCATGCATGACTCATAGACAATTAGGCTATGTATGATGCAAGCAAATGCTTTAAAATTTGAGAAATCAATGATCAAAAAATGTCTAAAATTCTTTCAGAACTAAATTTTTCTCTGAAATACATTTGAAATATAATTTCCAAAATGCATTGATGTCAATTTTTTAACGTTAACTTATAGACTTTTCCTTATGTAAAGTCTTAAGAAAATTACTCTAGCGAATTAGCATTTAAATTATTCAAGAAATTCAAAAGTATTCTTCCTAATTACAATAATTATACTAAAATACGTATATTATTAAGTATACAGTATATATGTATATTTGTTATGTGGCAAATTTCTTGCTTGAACTATGTAATGTGAAGCTCATAAATGTTAGTAATATGATATGAGAAAGAGCTTAAGTGAGAGAGAATGAGTGAGAATATATATATATATAAAATAGTCAATACTAAATTATGATACGAGTAAAAGGATATGTATACATTGCAAAATAATTTCATAGCTAAATGATTATTTTGATGTGTATTGTATTATTATTCAAATTAAAGGAAATAAAAGCCTCATTAATAAATCCTTACATTGTTATACATTACAAGTATAGAATGTAAATTTGATTTTAAAATAGCATCTGTGTATATCAGTATACTATATTTAACATTTCTTCTCACTTCAAAATAAAATGAAAGTTTCATTAATAGTTATTGCCAACTAATTAACACAAGGGCAGGAATACCTAAATTAACTTAAATTATACATAAGTATTTAACAATATTTAAACAAGAATCATATTTCTGAGAACGTATAAGTGCTCTAATACACATACTAAACATATTTTTTTGAAAATAAAGTAAAACAATTCCTAAGCAGTCCCACAGTTAAAATGCATTGTTTCAAATCGATTTAAATATATATATATATATATATATTACGAATTATAGCTATGGGAGAAAAATACATGCCAACATTTCTTCAGGGAAGACAATATCCTTTTTCGACAATTGGAATAGATTTCCCTTCTGATAAATATTTCTTAAAATAGGATATTCATAGTATACTTGTGTTTGTGGTTTCCAACGTAGAATTGAAAAAGAAATCCAATGTTCTAGTACTTTTTCAAAACAAAGCACTGAAGAAAGCAAATATTATGCAGTTCTTATATCGATATATGGAAAAAGAAAAATAATCTTTTTTCCCCACGTATTGGCTTGGAAAAGAAGCAGATAAAATATTCGATTGCCAAAATAATAGAATATTGCATATAATATTCAAGAATTCAGTTTTTATCCTTTCGTTTTGCAGGCGTCTAGCAGTATATAGAAAAATAGTTGAAGAAAGTTCATAACAAAAATAAAACTTTAAGTACAGAATTTCAAATACTATGAAACTCTAAAAAATATTATGAAGCATTGATTATTTTTTAAGAAGAGTAATTAATTTTATAATTATATTTTCAAGTAATAAAGTAATCAGAAATTTATGTATCACTTTCCTTACACCCAAAATATCTTAAAATTAGATATTCCAAAATGTATTGTCTTATTTTAATAAATTTTTTCATTACCATACTGTTATAATCTTATTTGTTTTTTATTATTCACATATTTATAAATTTGTTTAAAATGAAGCAAATTAGTATTTATCACATACCTTTACGAACGTAGATATTAAAATATTCCAAAACATAAAATTTGGAAATTGCTTTAAAAAAAACACCTTTAATTATTTATAGAGGGTGGAGGAATAAATAGTTAATTTTTTTCTGTTTAAAATAAATACATATTATATATGAAGCTTTTTACACTTAAAACTACCCAGAAAAAAGGCATTGCTTAATATTGTAATTTATTCATCTACGGATATCTATAGTTATATTAGTGTAATTAAAATACAATACATTTAAGGTGAAAGTGAAGAAAACATATGTTTTCAAAACATTCTTCTTTTATAAAAAATACTTCTATAACAATAATATTTCCCTTGAATAAAACCAGGACTTCTATATCGAGTTGGAAATAAAGTTTTTTAAATATATATTTTAGAAGTGTGTTTATTCATATTTTATTACATCAGAGTAGAGAAATTTTAACAAGAACACCCGTTATTATTTCAATTGTTCGTAACTCTGAAAGTAATCTGACTTTTTTAAAAATTTTGAACAATCCAGTATAGAAGTCTTTATTATTGTTATAGAAGCATTTTTTCTCTCTATAAAAGAAGAATTTTGGAAAATGTGTAATTTTTCTTCATTTTTTGCAAAAAAAGTTGCATTTAAATAATTTTTTTCTGCTAATAATATTCTTTAAACATTTTTTATGTATATTATAATTCAGCTGACATTAAATATCAAAAATTTATTCATTTATAAGCTTTTTCCCAATTAGTTTCCAATCGTAGTCAGTCAACTTAAATGCTTCCATTTCATCAAAACCCTTGAAAGACCATCCGGTTTTTATATTTATAGCTCACAAATTTATATTCTTAAGTTCATTTTAAGAAAATGACAGCTCAAACCCCTTTAAAATTTAAAAAATAAATAAATAAAAACGTAAAAAAAAAGTTAAACTCTTCCCGTTATCTGTGATCGGAAACATTGGCGATTTTAAAACTTCCGGCTTAAAAGAGTTCAGGTGATTTCCAGTCGAGGCTAATATCGCCATAAGAAATCGATAATCGTTCCACTTCCTTGAATCGATAGAGTACCTCAAGCACAATCATCCAGCGTGGTGCGCAGAAAACAGAACTCGACGAATTCTGTCAAGTAGAACAAAGGACTTCCATTCTTCTGCGTCTGCATATGCACTCGTTTTACATGCTTTCGGGATGATGGTACTTTATATCCTCTTTTAAGAGCAATGGGTACTCCCATTGTACAGAAGATTCATCCGTTAAAATGTTTCGAAATTGCAAGTTTAAGGAGAAGATGCAGCATTATTAATACGTAAAAGTTTTGCTATTTTCTCTCGACTTGTTGCAGGCTGTTTTTATGGAAAGGATTCTGAATATTTTATTTCTTATTTAGAAGATTTTAACCAAGTAAGTAGAAAACAATCGGATGAGTGAAGATGTTAAGACGTTATTTGCGTATAAGTAATGCATTGTATTAAGGCAAAATTCTTCCTTTAAAAATATTTCAAAGAATACAATCTGTTTTCAAGTGTATAGTGACAATGTTTGGAAATTGTTATGTTTCTTCTTCCAAATTGTACCTATTTGCATTGTTGTACTAGATTGGAAAATGGTACATGGATATGGTACTTTCTTTAATGTTAAACGTTAGAATGTTTTTTTAATTGAAAGCGTTCACGAAGAGGTTCCAGATAGGTATTGAGAAATTATAAAGATCCTAGAATAACTTCTTGATTTGTAACGAATTATTTTTGAATAAAACTTATCTTAATTATTATTTTTTATTTTGAGTCTTAATATGCCTATTCCTTTAAAAAATACGAGATATCAAATAATATACTTTGTATTGTTTAAATAAATATGTTTTAATTATTACTAAAATATGCAATAGAAAGCGCATATATGAGTAAAATATACAGATTGGTCCTGAATTCATGGTACAAACTTTAAGGGGTATTACATGACATTGTAATAATTATTTATTGTATAGAAATGTATGGGCTAAGGGACATGGTGAGCCCCAAGCAGGTGAAACAAAAGGATAAAGAAAGGGAATTATCGGTTGATTGCGTTGGGGGCAGTTGATGTATAGCCGCCTTTCAGCATGATTCGTCTCAGTAAGGGTAAGTGTCATTCGCAATTGTGCTGACTTCTACGATGGGAAACCTTACGTATGCCGAAAATGCAGACAGGCATCTTATGTAGGGCCTAGCAAATGGTAACGGCAGAGCTGCGCTACGAATGTATCATGAGAAGTTTCCTGATCAACTATTGCCGGATCACAGAATTTTTCAACGAATACATCGTCAACTTCATGAAACACTTTCGTTCCACGTCACCAGACATGATGCTAGTAGACGAAGAGCTGTACGCATTCCAAGCCTGGAAGAAAGTATCTTGAACGCTGGACCTGACAGACCCGAGTCAAGCACAAGGGCTGTTGCTCATCACGTAGGCGTGAGTCATCAGACCGTTTGTAGAGTGTTAAACGCCGTGATAGGGCTGAAGAAACCTGCAAGTATGCAAATTTCTCATTTCACCCAGAGTTGCTGCAGCCAGTACCGGCCACTGCTCACCAAAACTTGTGTTTCATGCACAATGGTGTACCAGTACATTTTTCGATTGTAGTGCGTAATCGCATCCATGCTACATATCCCGGGAGGTGGATTGGATATGGTCGACCAGTTGTTTGGTCTCACCATTCCCAGCACTTCGATTTCTTGGGGAGGGGGCACATAAAATCGCTACGTATACCGTAGCAATTCGTCGTCAATCCAGCTGACATTGCCAGCACACCGGATTTGTTTGAACACGTTCGGCAATCCTTTGTCCGTCGGTGTCGGCTTGTGCTATGACCTACGCAACTCCGAACAATTCCAATGACAATTAGATATCGTTGCATTTCTGACGTCAAGTTGTGATACATTGTTCTTGTTGTAAACATGATTTACGTCAAATAAATGTATTTCTTACTTCTTGCAGTCCTTTTTTATTCCACTCGAAATCATATCCTTCATAACTATTTTTGAGAATTACTCCGACTGAATTGATTTACGACCACATGTTCTCTGTGATGATTTATCGTCATCAAGCTGCCTATTATTACCCTCCTAATTTTTTTTTAACATTTATAAACCCCGTGCACCACCGAACGTATAACACGGGGTAAACAACACAGACAGAAGAAAGGATTACAACACAAACATCCATGCCTTCTCCGGGATTCGAACCCAGTCCCTGCGGCACCGCAGTCAGCTTCACTGACCACTATACCGGATGGGCGGCACCCCTCCTAATTTGTCGGTCGAATTCGGAAGCATCCTTTTAATCCAATCTCAATACGATAAAAGTTTGAAAATCTGAAATATTTTGTAATTCATGAAATAAATAATGTGATTGGATTCAGCTACATTTTAATCTTTGGTTTGTATATATCTTGACCAAAATCAGGGAGTAGCATTCTATCGTAAGTTTCTTAAACAAAATAAAAGAAATTAATTTACTAGGACTGAACCTGTTCTCATTGAAGCATTAACTATTCTTGGTAACGACCCTAATTTGTCTCAGTTAGCACTGACCCTTGATAAAAAGTTCATTCATGCAATGCTTAACCAGAATGCACTAATGATCATAATTACAAAAGATGCAATTAAGCACCAAGTCGTTAAGCTGAGGTGAATACCATTGAGAAAAACGACATTTCAACGTGAATGTCAGTGTCTCGTTAGGTGAAAGATTAGATCGAGCAGAACAATTATTTCAATTCTGAGAACAAAAGGAGTTTTTTTACAGATGTTCAGGCTTTTTGGCTCATTTTTTATGCTACGGTGTAATTTAGAGATGTCACATAAATGTACATCATAAAACTCAGATTATTGTTCTATCTAGTTTCAGAGAAAAAATTTTACCATCTCGAATAAGCTCTTTAAACTATTCTAATGAGAAAAGGGGTAAAAGGATGCACACATGTGTGCGGGTTTATGTGCACGTGTGCGTGCATGTACATCTGCAATCTCGTCAACTCATCAAGAATAAAATACTATAATTCTCTAAAAATCTCATTTTGCTTTGTTCAATTAAATTAAAATAATAATTTCACTCATTTTGCAAAAAGAATTATAGTAATTCATTTATGTAAACTCAAAAAAATAGCAATAAATTCAAGAAGTTAGCTGCGGAAAATTGCTTATTAGTTTTTTTTTTGTGTGTTGCGTGTGTATTTTATATGCCGGTTTGTCTGCATATAGATCTTATGAATTTTTCTGTGCAAATTTATGGAATGATAAGCCTTTCAAAGTTCTTTACATCTTTGAAAGAGAGTAACTTTCTCTATCTTCATTGAAATAGTTGACAGAATATTTCCGTAATATTTTAACTGTCTACTTTTTTTACAGTCTATAGAGAGAGAGGAGAGAGAGAGATTAACCGAACCTGGAGTGGTTCCCCATGATATAATGTTATTGGATTATTTTCTCCAAAATATCAAATAAGAAACTTCTCCACAGAAAAAAAATACAAGTACTTTATAAGAATTCACTTTAACCATTATCAAAAAGTATATGAATAAACCTTTTTCTATTTTCGAAACTCATCTTTTAATATAATTAGGACATCATTATTAAAGTTTATTTTTCGGTAATTTCAGAGTTAAAAAAATCTTTTAGTTACCACTTTGTGTATTCATTAAGAATCAAACAACCGGAAAACGTCCTGGACACATATTGAATATTTTCCCATTAAGTATCAAAAAATCTCCTAACAATTGTTTGATATTAGATTTCAATGCACCACTGAGAGTAAAATAATTGGCTATTATAACTCAATATGTTGAAGAAATGTTTTCTTATAGTTGGATTAATACTGTTTTTTTTTTTTTTTTTTTTTTTTATGCAGCTGAATACATTTTCCTTTGATAAAAAAATATAAGGCACGTTTTTAAGTAAATGACCTTCTGATGTAAAAAAAAAAAGAATAATAAGATTTTTGTATTTTTAAATAAAAGCCTTAAATTATAATACTTTTATTACCTATTTACTTTTTCAGATAATTTGTACCAATATTATCGTATAACGAAAGATCAACTTCTAAATAGCATCCTCATTGAAGTTTTGTCATCTGATTTTCTAATTACTCCAGCATGGACGTTATGATACTTGATCGTCTTCACAGCACTGACAATCATCACACTTAAGAAGTCCATGAACAAATGGTGTTTTGTTCCATGTACTAATATTAGATGTGTCATGATGAAAAAAATCACACATTAAACAGTCTGCATAGCCCCGAGCAATTTGATTTGAACGATAGTCGAGAAGAAAGTCAAAGCATTGTCTAAGCGTTTGATTTTGTAGAGATCAATCATCATTTCTAGCACCTAACTTGAGAACAACATTCAGTAATATAGGCATTCTTCACAATTTTATAAACACACTTCCCGAAGTTTGAGAAAACTTACCAGGTAATGATGAAATCATACAGTATCTGCTTTCTCATTTCCATCCATTTTCCACACCTTGCCATAATTAATGAAGAACGAAAATTATATATATATATATATATATATATATATTATATATATATATAAATTTTTAATTGGTTAAATTTTTTAGAGTAACCGCTCTAAAAAATTTGCTCACCATGAATAAAATGATTAACAGAGTGTAATTAACAATCCAAAGATTTTTTTTAACGGTCCTAGATATTTTAAGTATGTGTAAACATACGTTAAAGCAATAAGAACTTAGTGCGTATTCTCGCAACTTTGATAGCAGCCATATTCAAATTGGCCCTTTAAATTATGGCTTGTATAAGTCGATTCAGGAGTTTCATTTCTTTTGTCTTTAATGTTATCATTTCCATTATATAATCATCACTTGTATTTATGAAAGATAGAAAAATTAATTCTTTAATTCGCTCCCTCATTCTTTTTTTCATTTTATTATAAAAGAACCTTGTTTTAATCATTCGTAACGCAATACTCCATTATTTTTTTACAATCTAAATCTTAATTTCCTATCACTTCTCACTTATCTCTTCAAAACAATCATCTGCTGAATATGGCTCTTGAATCATTGTTCCTAAGATAATAGGCAAAATAAGATGCAGGATGTTTTAAAGGAACGTCCAACTGTCAAAAGGTGAACTATTTTACTTTCTTGGTCCCACCATTTTCATAATAAGGGCTATTATTATTTGTTTATATGCTCACATAATTTAACTTTTTCTACATTTTACCCAGTAGTTTTACAAATTTGTAGTGAATTCTATATAAAGCGTAATTACCGAGAAAATTGTATAATTTTACTGTTTCTCAAAACTATTTAATCAAATGTATATACGAATATTTTAGTTTTCTAACAAAAAATATATGCATGTTTCTTAAACTTATTTTTTTTTAGATCCTCACTTTAGTTTATGGTTTTCTTTGACTTAGTTTAAAGTAGATAATTTTCACAGGCCAAAATTGAACATTTTAACTGCATAATGTCTTACTGTAATCTGGATATTGATTTATTTTAATAAAGCTGAAAGTTTATTTAGTTTTTACTTTTAGTTCATACTCTTCCTTATTCTTTTATACTTTCAGTCATTTTTTTCAGACACAGATTTCCTTCAATTATTTGACCGACTTTTCCACTCTACTATTTATAAAATATTTTAGTTAAAATAGTTTCATTGATGCTTGTATAGTCTAATATAAATGCTCTCATACTGTGAAAAAAGTAGGTTTTCGCAAGAAAAATATAACCTTATCGATTATTTCATATTGCATGTACAGATATTTTCTTTTTTAAAATAAAACTAAAAATTTAGATGGAATGAACAGTTAAAACTAATTAGAAAGTAATCAGAACATAAACATGATAGCACATTTAGAGAATTTATGGTAAATCTTCTAAGAGCAAGATAACAGCTTAGGAGAGATAAAGTTATCGTTCAAGACCAATTAATCATATGTTACAAAGTGGAGGAATGAAGGCTGCTCATCCTCAAATTATAGAATACTTCATAAGAAATTTAACTAACTGAAATGGGCATTTGGAAATCAACAGATCTAAATTAACATCACTTACAAGCTACATACAAATTATTGGGTAAAAATTTCATTTTGAAACATAGTTGAATAAAAGGATGACACATGTACTGATACCTCCCTCCATTGTCTGTTTCCCACTACATGAGAACATTGGAACCCTGTTGATTTTAAGAGCAGCAACTGTTCGTGCGCTATTATCTATTTTTACTCAATCCTTGTTATAGTTAACCATTCTGGCTTCATAAGCCTTTGACAATAAAGTTCGGTGAATGAAGTCAGAACAGCCGATCTGGGAACACTGGCGAAACAAAACGCTGTAAATGCGTAGCTCCAGGTATTCACTATCTGCTTCCACCATTGTTCAGTTGAGAACCATTTGTGTTCCATGTAAGACTTGTTTTAAAAAGTTCTTGCTTAGTGCGTTGGTTTTTAACTGAGAACAGGAAAATGAACGAAGAAAAGATCAATAAAACATGACAAGACTTTTGAACTTCATGCGTAAAAGAAGACTTCTTACAAAGTTTCCCGGACATGTGTAGCAGATTTCAACAATGCATAGTTATGGGTGGTGACTATTTCGAAGGAAAGTAAGGTAACATTCGTTAATATTTCATCTACATTAATGTTACAGGACTATTCAACAAACTTTATTGTCAGAGGCTGTATATATGCATCAAAACATAAATAAACACTAAAATATTTCACTACAGACGTGTTCTGGATATATGTGGGTATACTTTCCTGACTTTCTCAAAACGTTTTCAAGTTTTATGATTATGTGAAGACACTTGCAGGATTAAAGATATAAGACCTTCCACTGAGAGCCCTCGAATAATGCAACGTTAATAAAAATAAAATCAATGTGATTACGTGAGATAGCCCACTTGTCATCCTTATTCACTTGAAAGAAAAATATTACAACAATGATCTGTGTCACACCATATAAACGTAAGGTTAAATGGATTGAAACAGCAAAAAGGAAGAAGATAAGGAAAGTCCCTCCTTTTATTTCTCTTTATTAATGTGTGGCGGTCATCTCTAACACAGAGATGCACCTGTTACCATGGAGAAATGGTTCATTGGAAGAAAGAAAGCGATATCTAGATTTATTGATAAAACATCTTTTTATTGTATCGTTATGATTTATTGAGTTTGATTTTTTCTGTGTGCTCAGTTTTATCTGTTATCGAAGACACTGCTTCTGGCACCGTTATAGGATGGTGAGCCCTGTAAGTTTCATAAAGTGAATAAAAAATGAATTTTCCTCTCATTGTATTCAAATATATTCATTATTTCCATTAAGTAACTACGTGTATTCTAGGATCTATTATTTATAAGCAGACAAATAAGCAAGCAGTTAAAAGCATTATCTCTGAGTTCTAAGGAATAGTTTTTTTTAAAAAAACAATTTTGAATAACAATTTGTATTTCATAAGTTTTCTGTCGAGGAAAAATTAAAAGACTGAATTTTTTCATAATTTAAGATATGCTTTTAACCAATGGAATTCAATAAACTTAGTGTAAGAGTTCCTGTAATATTGTGATTAAAGTAAACAGGTGATGTTGAAAGATTACTACATTAAACGTTAAATATGGATATATGCTTGAGTGGTGCATATTTTTAAGTAATAAAACTTCGTGAAGAACAGGGTAACATATAATTCATTTTTTTCAAGAAAAAAGGCAGTGTATTAGGCCTATAATTTTACTCAATATATTTTTTTTAAGAAACTGAGGTTTGGAAACTAATTTTAATTA